>CATQJL010000001.1:85203416-85208416 GCA_958299035.1 Cylicocyclus nassatus | reverse complement strand
TAAAATCGATAAAAGTAATCGATAATCCTGAAAACCAATATTGTATTCGGAATCCCCATGCTCGATTACCCCCCTGTGCCAACTCCCAGCCCCGTAGGTGAACTCAGCAAAAAAATCGATAAAAATCGATAAAATCGATATCGATCGATGACGAAAAGTAGCCTATGACACCCGCCGGGGCCCGTAGCGTATGTGTGCCAAGTTTGGTCCGGATCGGTTCAGAAATGGAATTTTCTATTCGGAACATACGTACACACATACAGACAGACATACAGACATACATACAAACAGACATTCAGCTTTATATATAAGATTATATTTTGATTAGATATGAGGATTCCCATTTGTTTACATATTGTTTCCAAATAATATTTTTTACAAATAATGCTATAATTATTGCTAGCTTTGTCTATCGGACATACAACAAAATTTGTGTGTAGATAACTCAAATAAACTCTATTTATTTTTGAGTCGATATCATTATTATTGAAATTCCGTGAGTACATGAGAGGTTTCAGTTTTTGGACCAAATTTTTGTTGAGATTGCTTTTTATAATTTCTAATGTGTTAGTCCGGAGTTTATATTTACATTTGATTTTATCACTAAAAAGTTTTATAGTTTCGGTGATCCAATCTTTTATTTTACTTTTACTAACTTCTTGTCTCAGTCTAAATTTTGTTCCTTTTTTCATTATGTTGCGTAAGTCATAATCTTCTATTATTGTTAGATCTCCTGTAATCACATGTTTATGATAGGGGTCTATATATTTTTGATATTTTGTTTCTTTGCATTCGCAATCTTTATTCAATTGTTCAACCAAATTATCATTGTTAAGCATTTTTAACGTTTTATTATAATCAAAAAGTATTGATGAGATTGGTCGTTCATATTGAAATACTACCCGGAAGGGTATATAGTTTACAATCGAATTGGTTCTTATTGTTTGTGTTATTAGTTTATTATTTAATAATTTATTTAAATTGATATTGTCCAAAATTCTATGTAGGTATGTAATTTTTAGCGTTGTGGCATCTTTTTTCATTTTGGATTCGGGGTTCTTAAAATGGAATTTACAAAGAATACATAATAGAATTGTTCTATTATTTTTATTGATTAAAGAAAGGCTATACGTATTATAACAAAGTTGTATCAATTTATTAATAGTAGATAATTTCAATGAGTGTATATACCTATAAAGATTAGTATTATCTGTTATCTTATTTATATCTTCTATAATCTTATTTAAATCACATACTTTATTTTTATTTTTAACTTTATATCCATTTGTTTTGTTAGGTCTTTTCCTTTCCTTGATTATTTTGAGATTATAATAAGGGTGATTTTGTTTGTATTTCAATGGATTTATAACGTTTGAGATATTCCCATAACCTTTAATATTATCATTAAAACCAAATGGGTATGCTGTCATAAGTAATTTAGTCCAGAACAGCTCTTTTTCCAATAAAACATTTTTATCTTTATTCTCTGCAAGGTTATCTAGTATGGTGAAACGTATATTTTGTCTTTTACAAGTACTAAAATGTTTATATAAATAGTTTTTATTGTCTTTTTTGTTTATGTGATATAAATGTTCTTGCATCCTTTGTTTGATTTTCCTTGTAGTTATTCCTACATATTGTTTAGTACATTCCAGACATGTGAGACAGTATACGACATGTGCGTTATTACAGCTAGTATTACTATCCAGGTATGTGTTTATTCTTAGTTTTGTATTGCTTGATATTATATGTTTTTCTTTATTTATGATTTTACAATATTTGCAAGTATCGGAACAAGCAGTGAATGTTAGTTCGTTACCAAAATTGTTAACATAGAAGTCTTTTAATAATGTATCCCTGCACTTTTCAAAGTTTATGGTTGTGTAATAATTACTACTATCAAAACTGCCAA
The DNA here is from genome assembly GCA_958299035.1 of Cylicocyclus nassatus. NCBI lineage: Eukaryota > Metazoa > Nematoda > Chromadorea > Rhabditida > Strongylidae > Cylicocyclus > Cylicocyclus nassatus. The sequence goes on along the minus strand of CATQJL010000001.1, from coordinate 85,206,504 downwards.
TATGAACTTTTGTATTTTTTGCTGACCCGGGATCTAAGCCTATGGAGGGCCCAATCCATACGCAGAGGAATGGTGTGTTCGGTAGGGCTGCTACCAGGGTTCTGGCTAACCCTTGATTCTATAGGTGTATGGAAGGAATTTTTGTGAAAGCATAGAATTGACACTTTTGGAGGCGTGGAAGCTACCATTCCTTGCCGGCTTACCACTGGTTTAACCCCATCAAAAGAGTCCCTGTTTTTTGAAAGAGGGCAGGCCCTCTTATCTAGGAGTATGTGATTGTGTAAGTGAAAGTGGAAGGAAAATAAGGGTATTGAAAAAGAGGAAAAGTATGAGTTGAGAAGTGGGTAAAGTAAAGTAAATAAAGTGATGCTACTATTGCGTAGCTAAAGATAAGGCAGGGATAAATAAATTATGTGTTACTACATATATATAATATAATCTAATATTGAGTATTATTTTACTATTTTATTTTATTTTATTTTATTTTATTTTATTTTATTTTATTTTATATTTTATTTTATTTTATTTTTTATTTTATTTTATTTTATTTTTTATTTTTTATTTTTTATTTTTTAATTTTTTTTTAATTTTTATAATTTTTTATTTTTTTATTTTTTATTTTTTAATTTTTTATTTATTTATTTTTTATTTTTTATTTTTTATTTTTTTTTTTGTTTTTTATTTTTTTATTTTTTTTATTTTTTATTTTATTTTATTTTATTTTATTTTATTTTATTTTATTTTATTTTATTTTATTTATTTTATTTTTTTGTATTTATGTATATATGTATATACATATGTATGCATGTATGTATGTATTCGTGTATTTATGTATGTATGTATGTATGTATGTATGTATGTATGTATGTATGTATGTATGTATGTATGTATGTATGTATGTATGTATGTATGTATGTATGTATGTATGTATGTATGCATGCTTGTATGTATGTATGTATGTATGTATGTATGCATGTATGTATGTATGTAGCTATGTGTATGCATATATACATTAGAATGTGTATTTTATGTGTGTGTTATATTAATTTCTATGTTGTGTATGACATATGAGTATGTTTTGTAAATATGTTTGAGTATGTAGTTGAGCCTTGTTTATGTGTGTATAAATTTTTTATATGCTTAATATCTTGTAGCTTTAGATTTAATATTCCTACTATGTCTACACTATCACTTTTATAATTAATATAATTTATGGTCTGTGAAATAGGTCCTAAGGCGAAATAAACACTGAGTATTCTATCTGCTACAGTATCAGACTAGTGATATTCTTTTTTAGGTATTGGAAGTATTCAAAAGATATGTATGTATTAAATGAGGTTGACATAACTTTTAACAACAATTTTTATTCTTATAATCAACAATTTACCTTCTATCTAAATTTTTGGTGTATATCCAATTTACTTATTTTAGGTTTATTTATGGAACGTCAGGAAGCATTCCAGGATTCAGTTAATAAAAAAGTCCTGTTAGAGTGGGTAAGGATTACCGGACTTGCTAACCCCCACAAACGCTCTTTTGATCGAGTCCTTCTTGACTTTTCTAACAATATACTAAAGTAAGTTTTAAATAAGTTACATAAATACATAAGTATTTACTGAGATCTATTTTAGATACCCAAAGGATAAGCCCATTGCTTTTAGTTGGTCCACTGCAGCGGGTATCAGTAAAGAAATCACAGCCATTCGTGTAAGTTATTGATATTTCATTGTTACACTGAACAGTATGTTACAATTTAGGCTAAAATAACTTATGACTTCTGGAGGTTTTTTCTGACTGAAGGTCGGCAACACTTAGCGGAATACAACATCGAAAACCACACGGACATACGGATTTCTAAAGAACAAACAATCAAAGTATCTGATACCGAGAAACTTGGGTGAGATTTTTTTTTATTTTTTTATTTTATTTTTATTTTTATTTTTATTTTTATTTTTATTTATTTTATTTATTTATTTTTTTTTTATTTTTTTTATATAAATATATAACGTAGTTTCGAATATATAAGTAATCGACAATTTTAAGACTGTATCTGCGGAAATTCATTCGAGAAATGCATCTTTTGAGTCGCAGAAAGTGTCCAGAAATTTTATATAAAAAAGGAATGCTTCATATTGGAAAGGAACATGTGAGTTTTTTTTATATATATATTTTTTTTATAATTTTATTTTTTTTATATATTAATTTAATATAATATATTAAAGTATAAATGTATGTATTTCTAACTTAGCAAAAATTTTTTGTAGGTGCTTAGTCCGGCCATGGCCGCATTCAGATTCGACGTAAATTTGGACGCCTGGATAGGGCTTCCACTGGAGAATCTTTTTACTCCTAAGGAGAAGGAGTCTATCGAAGTAAGTAAATAAATATTTATGTTACATGTATATTTATTTATATCTTTTTAGAAAGGAGAATTCAAGCGAGGAGAGCTAAGATTGACTGGGATCAATTTGTCCAAACCACTGCCTATTGAAGCCGGCGACGAGGTATTATGAAAAATTAATTTGAGTTGTAGTACTTCAATATTGTTTTAGGGTCCGGAACGTAAGCGATCAAAAAGATGTGAAGATTCAGTAAACCCTGAAGACATTCAAGGCACTTCAAAGGACAATTAGCCTAGTTACGATACACGAATGATTCGTTTTATTTTATATTATAACTTGACAGAGATAATAAAAGTTTTGGTTGTGGGTTTGTAATCATATATATATACACATATATATATGTATATATACTTTTAGGTGTATGTATGTGTTTTGGTTGTGGGTTTGTAATCGTATACTAGTATATATATATATATACCTATTCGGTGTATGTATGTATGTATGTGTTTATTTATGAGTGTGTTATGTGGTTATATGTATATGTATTTATGTTTGTATGTGTGTGTGTTTATGTTTTTATATGTATGTATATATGTGTTTGGTGTGTGTATGTGTGTGTTTGTGTGTGTATGTATGTGTGTATGGGTGTGTGTGTGTGTGTGTGTGTGTGTGTGTGTGTGTGTGTGTGTGTGTGTGTGTGTGTGTGAGTGTGTGTGTGTGTGTCTGTGTGTGTGTGTTTATATGTG